>OZ025278.1:14535222-14560222 GCA_964019165.1 Mastigias papua | reverse complement strand
TATATATATATATATATATATATATATATATATATATATATATATATATATATATATATATATATATATATATATATATATATATATATATATATATATATATATATATATATATATATATATATATATATATATATATATATATAATGCATTGTAAGGCAAGCTGAGGAAACAGGGATGTAGATATAGATATACCATATCATTTTTGGAAGGAAGCAAATTTATCTGCTATCTTTCCAATAAACAAGCTTCTCTACTTTCTTTCCATAATCTGCAGATTTTTAAGCTGAACTTTCACCAATCACTGCCATGCAGTGCACACATAGTAGTTTATTATTTTTGTGTGTTCTGTTCTGCTGTAAAGGCATTATTTTCTGTCATTTTGTGTTAATATTTTTAATCTACTGTAGAGCTTTGCAGCCATCTCCTAGCTCAGTAGCTGATGAACTTTGCAGAAAAGAATCGTCCCAAAGCAGAAGTACAGTATCAGAAAGTGATTCAGACAACAATGACGAGTACACCCAACATCCAGAGCCCCCCTCACAGCCAAAGGTATACACCTATGTTGATTGAACCGTTTGAATGCGTATGCACTATTAATATGGTGCATTAAATCAAAAAGTTTCTGTCTGGTATTTATTTGCCATTTTATTCATTACCTGGTCAATTCTCTGCTAAGTTTTATGATATTTGAGCAGACTATTGTTTACTATATTTATGTGTGTATATATATCAATCATATACTTTTGTTAACTGTTAATGTTGAGACATATATCTTCATCAGTACTAAACTTACAAGTTACAAATTTTAGTTAGTACTTACCATTATGTCTTTAATATACCAATATCATCATTGTGACTATTTTCTGTACTCATTATATATCATGTTAGTTTACCTCAGTGGCTGATCCATACATATGCACTATTGTAGCAAAAGGGTGCAACTAAGACTTTCAAGAAATATAGAGGTAAAGTTCCATCTTTTCGACCAATATCAACAACACCTATAACAGATGACCAATCAAATTTAAAACAGCAACAGTCATCCAACGGCACTGGAACAGCTGCAATTTCTTCAGGCTCTAATGTACAGGTGTGTAAAGACAGGCCATTCAATAAATAAATTTGACGCGCGCTGCCAGTCACTTACGTGGGATCGTCTGCGCGCGCCAAAAATTCAATCGTCAGAGCTTTCCCTATTACTTACATGTATATGTTTGATAAAGCTGGCGCATGCGACATATCGAGCTCGTAAGCCAGCCTGGGTGCGTGTTTGCGCGCTCGTGCATGATCGCGCGTGTCTCATTGAAAGACCTGTGAAGGCATTTATTTTAGCCAGCATAGTAGCTGATTGTTTGATGGCTAAAGAGTTTTGTGTTTATGTGGAGCATCATGGCTATATCACTCTTACAATTGAAACCATATGTGTGTTTGTGTGTGTTGTTGCTCAACTTGCATATCTTGCCTTTTATGATTTACACTTTAGTTCCAACTTACTGGAACACAAATGGCCAGGTTGCTCTAGAAAAGAGCTCTTCTGCATTTATATGATGATTTATATGATATAGTATTTGTGGATTAACTGCTATCTATAGCGTTGATGTCTAATCTAAGATATACTTTTTAGTCTATGGCTACATGGTACTGAAATATCAATACTGGAGACCATCACTACTGGAGATCATCTCTGCCTTTTGCTGCCTTTGATATACTAGCAACGAAACTTATTGTGCTTCCTTTTTTCTAGTCCCAATTCGGAAAAGCTTTTGGATCGAAAGACTTTATGTATGACCAAAAGGGAAATATGATAAATATGCAAAAATTGAATATGGACACGCTTCCATCCCACAGGTATGACACAGTTATTTGTTGCAATTGCTACATATACAGCTGGATATTCGCCAAATAAAGTACTTCTTATTAGTGTTGTTTTTGCATGATTCAAATCGCGAGTAGGACCGTTGTGGCCTAGAAACTGCAGAGTAATACAGAAAGAACACGTTTTTCGATGCATGAACTGAAACTGGATGAAAATTTACTTGTTTCTTGGTGAGAAGTGATTTGTGGTGCATTTGGCTTCTCTGCAGTAGTATGCAGCCTCTTGCTGTCAGGATGTGATATCCTTTTAGAAGCGAATAGTAGACCTGCATCAATAGCCTATAATTCACTGCACGAACCATTTGACCTTTTTTAATTTGTAGCTTTACTTAGTATTGGGCCACAATTGTAAAATAGAAGTAAAGAAAAGTCTGTAAAGTTCTGAATACCAGGTTCAGAATGGTTATACATTCCAATAAATTGTTTTTACGTGGTATTTAAAATTTTGTAAGTATCTTTTCCCAAATTGGCAGATTCTGTTTCATCTAGTAAATAAGTCTAATTGCCCTCATCCTATTGCAGCTTATGATTTTAAGTTTGTAGCATCATGCGCTTAGAGTCTCTAAACGACAACTCGGTTTTATTTACAGAATTCTTACATACGCTACTTGCAGTTTCTATTTTTGTTGAGACGTTGTTCGTATCTTTCAACATCAACATGCGTAACTTTATCCTTACTTCCTACTTAATTTCCTTCTCTTATTTTGCCACTTATTGTGCATCTTCTTCTGCATCTCCTTCTGCCTCTTCTTCTGCCGTTAAATCTGCCTCTACTTCGTTGCTTCTGCCTTTTTCCTCAATTTCTTCCTCTAACTCCATCTCAGCTGCTCCTTCACTTGCTTCTGCTTTAGCCTCTACTTTTTCCACTACTACTTCTGTCTCAGCTACTCTACTTTATCACTTCTACACCTACTCCTTCATCTACTTGTTCTTTCATATGTATTGTAGCCTACAAAAGAGTCCAATGACTTTTAACAAAATCATTTAAATTCTTTGAATTTCTAGTTTTTTATTATTATTCACTAGGAAGGTAGCCTACTCTTTTACCAAGCTTGTCAGTAGAGCCTTTTTTGATTTCATTTTTATTCATGCTTGTGCGAATAAGAACTCCCTGCCTACGCATGCGATGCGGTGCATTTAAGCAACAGAACATGCGTAACGAAAAATTGTTTGATGTTTGTTTCCCCCCTATCCCGTACTGTTGATCCGTATGTTATATTGTGTTCATGTAGGGTAAAAATAAAGTTTGCTGTCGTTGATCCTGTGGAGGAGGAATTCAAGGCAAAACTTGCAAATAACAAACAGAGATACAGTCTTCAAAGGAATGGTGGTGCGGATAAGAGGTCAAATGCTGCCTGTGTCGTTATTGATAATACCTGTTCAAAGGAAAACGAATCGAAACTTGTGTCACCACTGCCACCACCTTTGGTATGTAAATGAATGCGTGTTACCTTTTATCAATATCAGTCCATCAATTATAATGCGCTAAAAAGCCGCAGCATTTCACAGGCTACTGAAAGCACATCTTTTGCCTGCTGCTCGACCACATTGTCTATTTTAAGGAAATTTTCAAGTCCACAATATCCTTGGACAAACTCTATTTACACTCGGCACGAGTTTTTTCTGGTTACCTTGCTGTGATTCAAAAAATTACAAACAATTGTTTGATGCTATGTTTAATGGTGTTTAGCATTCTCCCAGGGCATACCATGAAACGTGTCAAGGGCTATCGTAGGAAATGATGGCCTTCCAGGATAAATGAAATTTCAGAGCTTCAAAAATAGGAAATGTTCACCATACTCTGAAAATTCCAAGAACACGTTTTCATTTTCCAAGAACACGAAGTGTGGCCAAGACCACGTTTGAACCAGCACCATTCCAGCGAGTATGAAACTTCAGATACTGTAATGACCAGAAAGTGAACGATTGCTTATACACCAATTAAATGCCCCTCCCTCCCCTTTTAAGGCGTTGCGTAAAGGGTGAATGATCCCTTATATGTGTAGGCCGCAGGGCTGGTATGGCTGATATGACATAACATACTCCCTGGGGTATCGTTTATGTACTTTTTGTTTTTTATTTCCTGTATCTTGTAAGAGTTAGAAGTGAACCAGAATATATAGCCAGATAAGAATCAAGCACAAATTCAACTCATGCTCTGCTTCGATGATTGGTTAATTTGGTCGGAAGAAAATAGGCGCGATTAGAGGTCTTGAACATTTGGCGTAATATTTGAACAGTTGTAAGTAATATTTGCAGAAGTAGACTTTGAGGTTGTTAGAAGACTTAGGAAATTCTGGAAACAGAATATGGTTTCGCAACTAAGTGAAAACGAGCAAACATCCGTTTTGTTTGAGAGCTTCGAGTATCCGAGCCTATCGTTTTACATATTTGTCCTGTTTGTCTCCAGGTAGACACAATCAATGTTGCACCTGGTGTCGTAATCAAGGAGAAAGGGGTCATAAAAAGAGGTATCAGACAGGTGTGTGCAAGAGCCTCTCAGGTTGTTAGTTGATCCATTTAGGGTAGAATATTCTACGAATCTATGATATACGATGTATGATATGATATATGATATATGATATATGATATATGATATATGATATATGATATGATTATTGTCTTTTAAGTTGACACCTTAGAATATAATGCTAATTAAGGCTAACCTAATTGTAGAAAACCACCAAGTCACATGTTCAAATTTGTAGCCAGGTTGTTATGGTTATAGTTTTAATTTTTGTCGAAGTCAGGATTTTCGTTGGTGAATTTACGTTTCCACTACCCCTAGCTATTATGGCCTGTTAGAGAGGCCATTCCAATATTGATGAGTTTGCATTTACTAATTTAGTCGACACTTGATTTGTATTTCTTGGGATTTTTTGTTGTGTCTACATCAGTGTGATATTTTGATCGCTAACAGTTTCTCTCATATTTAGCCTCTAAACCAATACCAGTCCCTGGAACCTCTCGGAAGTAACTTCAAAGCCATTGAAGATGGCGTGCGGAAAGATTCAGCATCCATGGTTCCAAGATTGAACAAAAACAGACCTCTACCGGCTATTGGCACAAGGGAATGATCTTTCCTTTTATTGCTGAATAAATATAGCTTATTGTACTTTGTAAATATCTTTTAAACCATTAATGTGCACGTTAGTCTCGAAAATAATCTGGCTTTTTGCTCTTTCCTTGACTTCTGTTGTAGAACTAGACACACTTACTGTTGGTACCATCATACCCACAATATAATGAAGCTAGTATAAGTACTGATACAAAGCATCTGAAAACTGATTACTTCAGAGGAAAAACGTTGTGACGAATTCCTTTAAGTTGCGGTTTCAGGCTACTGAAACTAACTTGCAGCGTAAGACCTTATTGTCAAAACTGTAATATTGTAAGCACAATCATAGGAGTCATGCACACTTTTCCGCAAAAGGGTACAAGCGCCTTTTTTCCTATGAAATGGCAAAATTCCTGATAGCATGTACGCTAATAAGGTAACGAAATAATGAAAATTGCCGTAGTATTTCTTCCGATTCTAAGTCTGACAAGTAGCATTGCAAACTACACCCTGTATCAAAAATTCAAAGTATGTCCTTCTTTGAAGATTACCCCTGTGCCGTCGAAGGTTTTATTTTTGCTTGCTTGTACTATGTATTAGCATCAACTAACAAAACAAAGGTGATTAATGAAAATTAATGATTGATTGCTCAATTTGATTAACTGTCAATAGGATATAAAGCTCCTTCATATACACTAGCGTACTATACTCCTTCGTGCTTTGCATGCCCTTTGCAGAGTGGCATTGGTCAAATATTTCTACGTGAAATTTCTTGTCAATTAGCATTGCTGCCTCATTTTTTGCTTTTGTCTAATGAGAACTTAATTTCTATATCTATTCTATTCGCTAATGATGAACCGAGATTAGTTTGAAATTTTCGAGCTTGTCAAAAACCAATTGAATGGCCTATGCTAGCTATGCTTGTCCTAACAAATTATTCATACCCTGGATAATAGCTACAAATTTTTCATTTTTGTTGTGAAACGGAGTGATCATTTCAGTTTTGGTAACCATATTTCATCTCATGGGTATCTTATCAAAGATTGTCAAAAGTGACATTTTCAAGATTATTCGTACCTTACGTTCACTGAGTATGTTATAGTCAATATCACAGCCGTTGCCTTTTACCACTGCATAAAGACGACTTCTACATTTGTCGACAAGCTTCTTGCATGTCTCCTGTGGGATGCTAACCCACTCTTCCTTGGCGAAGTTGTGTAAAGTTGGTTGGTATCAAATATACAAACTGCTGGTGTTTCTAGTTGTCGCCGAGCTTGAGTTTCTGAGGAGATTGCTTCACATTTTCGTCAAGGAGTCTGATGCATGATTCTCTGGACCTTAATGAGATTGACTCTGCCACTGGAAGAGCAGTAACCCCATCGAGGTAATTGCAAACATGATGAAAAAGCAATTTTTGCTGCATCTCTTACAGTGCAAATGAATTTTAACCTGCTCATATGTGGATTTGTTTGCAGCAGCAAGTAGACAAAAGATACATTGGAAGTAAAAGCATAGTAGCTTCTACAATTGAAAAATTATATGAATATAGACTGCTCTCCCTCCAAATGCGTATGAATAATTTTGAAGAGAACTATATATGAAACAGTGAACTAGATCTCGCAAAAACTTATAAGTTAACATATAATGTCTTTTGGCCTTCTGGTAAAGTAGCACTGTTACTTTGCAGGTGAGTGAAAGCTCTTAGCGATAACTCCCGCCTCTTTGGTTTTACAGTAGGACCTGTCTGAGGTATGTGTTGTTAAGAGTCATTTCATTTAATATTCAGTATATACGTCTTCGACTCTGAATAAACTTCTTACATCACGGTGTACAGATAGGACCACACATTAACAAATGAAGAAAACGTTTAAAAACTATGTTGCTGTTCTTTAGTGAAGATACTCTCTAGCTCCATAGATGCAAATTCAGGTTGTACTTATCAGAACGAAAGTTGACAGCTCCCGACTTCTAGCAGAACTATCTTTCCATGCTTTGACTGCCGCATACTGACAGCACTGCTCGCAAGCAACAAATGTCCATAATCACATTTTTCTTATCAAAGTCTGGAAATGTTTTAAGATCCGTTCATTACAAAACTAATCAAAATCAATGCCATTGGTTCTAAAACATTGACACGTTTACTGTGTCAGTATATAAGTCGAGTTAAACATTTGGCATTGGTTTATCCTTATGCCTCGGGATTTTAACATAACATGATCTCACATGAATTTCATTAATATAGATTAACCATTGACAATTAATACACATCAGCCTGTTGTGACAAAAAACAAGGCTATAGCCTTGGTATTTTGCTCAAAACTGACCCAAATTGAAATTGATGGAGTTTACTTGCAGATTGAAAAGTGATGAAAATGAGCCAATTTTGGCCAAAAAGTAAGGCTATAGCCTTGGTATTATGCTCAAAAATGACCCAAATTGAAATTGATGGAGTTTACTTGCAGATTGAAAAGTGATGAAAATGAACCAACTTTGGCCAAAAAGTAAGGCTATAGCCTTGGTATTTCGCTCAAACATGACCCAAATTGAAATTGATGGAGTTTACTTGCAGATTGAAAAGTGATGAAAATGAGCCAAATTTGGCCAAAAAGTAAGGCTATAGCCTTGGTAGTTTGCTCAAAAATGACCCAAATTGACATTGATGGAGTTTACTTGCAGATTGAAAAGTGATGAAAATGAGCCAATTTTGGCCAAAAAGTAAGGCTATAGCCTTGGTATTTTGCTCAAAAATGACCCAAATTGAAATTGATTGAGTTTACTTGTAGATTGAAAAGTGATGAAAATGAGCCAATTTTGGCCAAAAAGTAAGGCTATAGCCTTGGTATTTTGCTCACAACTGATCCAAATTGAAATTGATGCAGTTTACTTGCAGATTGAAAAGTGATGAAAATGAGCCAAATTTGGCCAAAACGTAAGGCTATAGCCTTGGTATTTTGCTCACAAATGACCCAAATTGAAATTGATGGAGTTTACTTGCAGATTGAAAAGTGATGAACATGTGCAAATTTTGGCCAAAACGTAAGGCTATAGCCTTGGTAGTTTGCTCAAAGATGACCTAAATTGAAATTGATGGAGTTTACTTGCAGATTGAAAAGTGATAAAAATGAGCCAATTTTGGCCAAAAAGCAAGACTATAGCCTTGGTATTTTGCTCAAAAATGACCCAAATTGAAATTGATGGAGTTTACTTGCAGATTGAAAAGTGATGAAAATGTGCCAATTTTGGCCAAAACGTAAGACTATAGCCTTGGTATTTTGCTCAAAAATGACCCAAATTGAAATTGATGGAGTTTACTTGCAGATTGAAAAGTGATGAAAATGAGCCAATTTTGGCCAAAAGGTAAGGCTATAGCCTTGGTGTTTTGCTCAAAAATGACCCAAATTGAAATTGATGGAGTTTACTTGCAGATTGAAAAGTGATGAAAATGAGCCAATTTTGGCCAAAAAGTAAGGCTATAGCCTTGGTATTTTGCTCAAAAATGACCCAAATTGAAATTGATGGAGTTTACTTGCAGATTGAAAAGTGATGAAAATGAGCCAATTTTGGCCAAAAAGTAAGGCTATAGCCTTGGTATTTTGCTCAAACATGACCCAAATTGAAATTGATGGAGTTTACTTGCAGATTGAAAAGTGATGAAAATGAGCCAATTTTGGCCAAAAAGTAAGGCTATAGCCTTGGTATTGTGCTCACAAATGACCCAAATTGAAATTGATGGAGTTTACTTGCAGATTGAAAAGTGATGAAAATGAGCGAATTTTGGCCAAAAAGTAAGGCTATAGCCTTGGTATTTTGCTGAAAAATGACCCAAATTGAAATTGATGGAGTTTACTTGCAGATTGAAAAGTGATGAAAATGAG
Source organism: Mastigias papua (assembly GCA_964019165.1). Classification (NCBI taxonomy): domain Eukaryota; kingdom Metazoa; phylum Cnidaria; class Scyphozoa; order Rhizostomeae; family Mastigiidae; genus Mastigias; species Mastigias papua. The sequence continues at coordinate 14,551,411 of OZ025278.1, read as the reverse complement.
CCAAGTTTGGCCAAAAAGTAAGGCTATAGCCTTGGTATTTTGCTCAAAAATGACCCAAATTGAAATTGATGGAGTTTGCTTGCAGATTGAAAAGTGATGAAAATGAGCCAATTTTGGCCAAAAAGTAAGGCTATAGCCTTGGTATTTTGCTCAAAAATGACCCAAATTGAAATTGATGGAGTTTACTTGCAGATTGAAAAGTGATGAAAATGAGCGAATTTTCGCCAAAAAGTAAGGCTATAGCCTTGGTATTTTGCTCACAAATGACCCAAATTGAAATTGATGGAGTTTACTTGCAGATTGAAAAGTGATGAAAATGAGCCAAATTTGGCCAAAACGTAAGGCTATAGCCTTGGTATTTTGCTCAAAAATGACCCAAATTGAAATTGATGGAGTTTACTTGCAGATTGAAAAGTGATGAAAATGAGCCAATTTTGGCCAAAAAGTAAGGCTATAGCCTTGGTATTTTGCTCAAAACTGACCCAAATTGAAATTGATGGAGTTTACTTGCAGATTGAAAAGTGATGAAAATGAGCCAATTTTGGCAAAAAAGTAAGGCTATAGCCTTGGTAGTTTGCTCAAAACTGACCCAAATTGAAATTGATGGAGTTTACTTGCAGATTGAAAAGTGATGAAAATGAGCCAATTTTGGCCAAAAAGTAAGGCTATAGCCTTGGTATTTTGCTCAAAAATGACCCAAATTGAAATTGATGGAGTTTACTTGCAGATTGAAAAGTGATGAAAATGAGCCAATTTTGGCCAAAAAGTAAGGCTATAGCCTTGGTATTGTGCTCACAAATGACCCAAATTGAAATTGATGGAGTTTACTTGCAGATTGAAAAGTGATGAAAATGAGCCAAATTTGGCCAAAACGTAAGGCTATAGCCTTGGTATTTTGCTCAAAAATGACCCAAATTGAAATTGATGGAGTTTACTTGCAGATTGAAAAGTGATGAAAATGAGCCAATTTTGGCCAAAAAGTAAGGCTATAGCCTTGGTATTTTGCTCAAAACTGACCCAAATTGAAATTGATGGAGTTTACTTGCAGATTGAAAAGTGATGAAAATGAGCCAATTTTGGCAAAAAAGTAAGGCTATAGCCTTGGTATTTTGCTCACAAATGACCCAAATTGAAATTGATGGAGTTTACTTGCAGATTGAAAAGTGATGAAAATGAGCCAAATTTGGCCAAAACGTAAGGCTATAGCCTTGGTATTTTGCTCAAAAATGACCCAAATTGAAATTGATGGAGTTTACTTGCAGATTGAAAAGTGATGAAAATGAGCCAATTTTGGCCAAAAAGTAAGGCTATAGCCTTGGTATTTTGCTCAAAACTGACCCAAATTGAAATTGATGGAGTTTACTTGCAGATTGAAAAGTGATGAAAATGAGCCAATTTTGGCAAAAAAGTAAGGCTATAGCCTTGGTAGTTTGCTCAAAACTGACCCAAATTGAAATTGATGGAGTTTACTTGCAGATTGAAAAGTGATGAAAATGAGCCAATTTTGGCCAAAAAGTAAGGCTATAGCCTTGGTATTTTGCTCAAAAATGACCCAAATTGAAATTGATGGAGTTTACTTGCAGATTGAAAAGTGATGAAAATGAGCCAATTTTGGCCAAAAAGTAAGGCTATAGCCTTGGTATTGTGCTCACAAATGACCCAAATTGAAATTGATGGAGTTTACTTGCAGATTGAAAAGTGATGAAAATGAGCCAAATTTGGCCAAAACGTAAGGCTATAGCCTTGGTATTTTGCTCAAAAATGACCCAAATTGAAATTGATGGAGTTTACTTGCAGATTGAAAAGTGATGAAAATGAGCCAATTTTGGCCAAAAAGTAAGGCTATAGCCTTGGTATTTTGCTCAAAACTGACCCAAATTGAAATTGATGGAGTTTACTTGCAGATTGAAAAGTGATGAAAATGAGTCAATTTTGGCCAAAAAGTAAGGCTATAGCCTTGGTATTTTGCTCAAAAATGACCCAAATTGAAATTGATGGAGTTTACTTGCAGATTGAAAAGTGATGAAAATGAGCCAATTTTGGCCAACAAGTAAGGCTATAGCTTTGGTATTTTGCTCAAAAATGACCCAAATTGAAATTGATGGAGTTTACTGGCAGATTGAAAAGTGATGAAAATGAGCCAATTTTGGCCAAAAATTAAGGCTATAGCCTTGGTATTTTGCTCAAAAATGACCCAAATTGAAATTGATGGAGTTTACTTGCAGATTGAAAAGTGATGACAATGAGCCAATTTTGGCCAAAAAGTAAGGCTATAGCTTTGGTATTTTGCTCAAAAATGACCCAAATTGAAATTGATGGAGTTTACTTGCAGATTGAAAAGTGATGAAAATGAGCCAATTTTGGCCCAAAAGTAAGGCTATAGCCTTGGTATTTTGCTCAAACATGACCCAAATTGAAATTGATGGAGTTTACTTGCAGATTGAAAAGTGATGAAAATGAGCCAATTTTGGCCAAACAGTAAGGCTATAGCCTTGGTATTGTGCTCACAAATGACCCAAATTGAAATTGATGGAGTTTACTTGCAGATTGAAAAGTGATGAAAATGAGCCAATTTTGGCCAAAAAGTAAGGCTATAGCCTTGGTATTTTGCTCAAAAATGACCCAAATTGAAATTGATGGAGTTTACTTGCAGATTGAAAAGTGATGAAAATGAGCCAATTTTGGCCAAAAAGTAAGGCTATAGCCTTGGTATTATGCTCAAAAATGACCCAAATTGAACTTGATGGAGTTTACTTGCAGATTGAAAAGTGATGAAAATGAACCAATTTTGGCCAAAAAGTAAGGCTATAGCCTTGGTAGTTTGCTCAAAAATGACCCAAATTGAAATTGATGGAGTTTACTTGCAGATTGAAAAGTGATGAAAATGAGCCAATTTTGGCCAAAAAGTAAGGCTATAGCCTTGGTATTTTGCTCAAAAATGACCCAAATTGAAATTGATGGAGTTTACTTGCAGATTGAAAAGTGATGAAAATGAGCCAATTTTGGCCAAAAAGTAAGGCTATAGCCTTGGTATTTTGCTCAAAAATGACCCAAATTGAAATTGATGGAGTTTACTTGCAGATTGAAAAGTGATGAAAATGTGCCAATTTTGACCAAAAAGTAAGGCTATAGCCTTGGTAGTTTGCTCAAAAATGACCCAAATTGAAATTGATGGAGTTTACTTGTAGATTGAAAAGTGATGAAAATGAGCCAATTTTGGCCAAAAAGTAAGGCTATAGCCTTGGTATTTTGCTCAAAAATGACCCAAATTGAAATTGATGGAGTTTACTTGCAGATTGAAAAGTGATGAAAATGAGCCAAATTTGGCCAAAAAGTAAGGCTATAGCCTTGGTATTTTGCTCAAAAATGACCCAAATTGAAATTGATGGAGTTTACTTGTAGATTGAAAAGTGATGAAAATGAGCCAATTTTCGCCAAAAAGTAAGGCTATAGCCTTGGTATTTTGCTCACAAATGACCCAAATTGAAATTGATGGAGTTTACTTGCAGATTGAAAAGTGATGAAAATGAGCCAAATTTGGCCAAAACGTAAGGCTATAGCCTTGGTATTTTGCTCAAAAATGACCCAAATTGAAATTGATGGAGTTTACTTGCAGATTGAAAAGTGATGAAAATGAGCCAATTTTGGCCAAAAAGTAAGGCTATAGCCTTGGTATTTTGCTCACAACTGACCCAAATTGAAATTGATGGAGTTTACTTGCAGATTGAAAAGTGATGAAAATGAGCGAATTTTGGCAAAAAAGTAAGGCTATAGCCTTGGTATTGTGCTCAAAAATGACCCAAATTGAAATTGATGGAGGTTACTTGCAGATTGAAAAGTGATGAAAATGAGCGAATTTTGGCCAAAAAGTAAGGCTATAGCCTTGGTATTGTGCTCAAAAATGACCCATATTGAAATTGATGGACTTTACTTGCAGATTGAAAAGTGATGAAAATGAGCCAATTTTGGCTAAAAAGTAAGGCTATAGCCTTGGTAGTGTTCTCAAAAATGACCCAAATTGAAATTGATGGAGTTTACTTGCAGATTGAAAAGTGATGAAAATGAGTCAATTTTGGCCAAAAAGTAAGGCTATAGCCTTGGTATTTTGCTCAAAAATGACCCAAATTGAAATTGATGGAGTTTACTTGCAGATTGAAAAGTGATGAAAATGAGCCAATTTTGGCCAACAAGTAAGGCTATAGCTTTGGTATTTTGCTCAAAAATGACCCAAATTGAAATTGATGGAGTTTACTTGCAGATTGAAAAGTGATGAAAATGAGCCAATTTTGGCCAAAAATTAAGGCTATAGCCTTGGTATTTTGCTCAAAAATGACCCAAATTGAAATTGATGGAGTTTACTTGCAGATTGAAAAGTGATGACAATGAGCCAATTTTGGCCAAAAAGTAAGGCTATAGCTTTGGTATTTTGCTCAAAAATGACCCAAATTGAAATTGATGGAGTTTACTTGCAGATTGAAAAGTGATGAAAATGAGCCAATTTTGGCCAAAAAGTAAGGCTATAGCCTTGGTATTTTGCTCAAACATGACCCAAATTGAAATTGATGGAGTTTACTTGCAGATTGAAAAGTGATGAAAATGAGCCAATTTTGGCCAAAAAGTAAGGCTATAGCCTTGGTATTGTGCTCACAAATGACCCAAATTGAAATTGATGGAGTTTACTTGCAGATTGAAAAGTGATGAAAATGAGCGAATTTTGGCCAAAAAGTAAGGCTATAGCCTTGGTATTGTGCTCAAAAATGACCCAAATTGAAATTGATGGAGGTTACTTGCAGATTGAAAAGTGATGAAAATGAGCCAATTTTGGGCAAAAAGTAAGGCTATAGCCTTGGTATTGTGCTCAAAAATGACCCAAATTGAAATTGATGGAGTTTACTTGCAGATTGAAAAGTGATGAAAATGAGCCAATTTTGGCTAAAAAGTAAGGCTATAGCCTTGGTAGTGTTCTCAAAAATGACCCAAATTGAAATTGATGGAGTTTACTTGCAGATTGAAAAGTGATGAAAATGAGCCAATTTTGGCCAAAAAGTAAGGCTATAGCCTTGGTATTTTGCTCAAAAATGACCCAAATTGAAATTGATGGAGTTTACTTGCAGATTGAAAAGTGATGAAAATGAGCCAATTTTGGCCAAAAAGTAAGGCTATAGCCTTGGTATTTTGCTCAAACATGACCCAAATTGAAATTGATGGAGTTTACTTGCAGATTGAAAAGTGATGAAAATGAGCCAATTTTGGCCAAAAAGTAAGGCTATAGCCTTGGTATTTTGCTCAAAAATGACCCAAATTGAAATTGATGGAGTTTACTTGCAGATTGAAAAGTGATGAAAATGAGCCAATTTTGGCCAAAAAGTAAGGCTATAGCTTTGGTAGTTTGCTCAAAAATGACCCAAATTGAAATTGATGGAGTTTACTTGCAGATTGAAAAGTGATGAAAATGAGCCAATTTTGGCCAAAAAGTAAGGCTATAGCCTTGGTAGTTTGCTCAAAAATGACCCAAATTGAAATTGATGGAGTTTACTTGCAGATTGAAAAGTGATGAAAATGAGCCAATTTTGGCCAAAAAGTAAGGCTATAGCCTTGGTATTGTGCTCAGAAATGACCCAAATTGAAATTGATGGAGTTTACTTGCAGATTGAAAAGTGATGAAAATGAGCCAATTTTGGCCAAAAAGTAAGGCAATAGCCTTGGTATTTTGCTCAAAAATGACCCAAATTGAAATTGATGGAGTTTACTTGCAGATTGAAAAGTGATGAAAATGAGCCAAGGTTGACCACAAAGTAGGGCTATAGCCTTGGTAGTTTGCTCAAAAATGACCTAAATTGAAATTGATGGAGTTTACTTGCAGATTGAAAAGTGATGAAGATGAGCCAATTTTGGCCAAAAAGCAAGACTATAGCCTTGGTATTTTGCTCAAAAATGACCCAAATTGAAATTGATGGAGGTTACTTGCAGATTGAAAAGTGATGAAAATGAGCCAAATTTGGCCAAAAAGTAAGGCTATAGCCTTGGTATTTTGCTCAAAAATGACCCAAATTGAAATTGATGGAGTTTACTTGCAGATTGAAAAGTGATGACAATGAGCCAATTTTGGCCAAAAAGTAAGGCTATAGCCTTGGCATTTTGCTCAAAAATGACCTAAATTGGAATTGATGGAGGTTACTTGCAGATTGAAAAGTGATGAAAATGAGCCAATTTTGGCCAAAAAGTAAGGCTATAGCCTTGGTATTTTGCTCAAAAATGACCCAAATTGAAATTGATGGAGTTTACTTGCAGATTGAAAAGTGATGAAAATGAGCCAATTTTGGCCAAAAAGTAAGGCTATAGCCTTGGTATTTTGCTCAAAACTGACCCAAATTGAAATTGATGGAGTTTACTTGCAGATTGAAAAGTGATGAAAATGAGCCAATTTTGGCAAAAAAGTAAGGCTATAGCCTTGGTAGTTTGCTCAAAACTGACCCAAATTGAAATTGATGGAGTTTACTTGCAGATTAAAAAGTGATGAAAATGAGCCAATTTTGGCCAAAAAGTAAGGCTATAGCCTTGGTATTTTGCTCAAAAATGACCCAAATTGAAATTGATGGAGTTTACTTGCAGATTGAAAAGTGATGAAAATGAGCCAATTTTGGCCAAAAAGTAAGGCTATAGCCTTGGTATTGTGCTCACAAATGACCCAAATTGAAATTGATGGAGTTTACTTGCAGATTGAAAAGTGATGAAAATGAGCGAATTTTGGCCAAAAAGTAAGGCTATAGCCTTGGTATTGTGCTCAAAAATGACCCAAATTGAAATTGATGGAGGTTACTTGCAGATTGAAAAGTGATGAAAATGAGCCAATTTTGGCCAAAAAGTAAGGCTATAGCCTTGGTATTGTGCTCAAAAATGACCCAAATTGAAATTGATGGAGTTTACTTGCAGATTGAAAAGTGATGAAACTGAGCCAATTTTGGCTAAAAAGTAAGGCTATAGCCTTGGTAGTGTTCTCAAAAATGACCCAAATTGAAATTGATGGAGTTTACTTGCAGATTGAAAAGTGATGAAAATGAGTCAATTTTGGCCAAAAAGTAAGGCTATAGCCTTGGTATTTTGCTCAAAAATGACCCAAATTGAAATTGATGGAGTTTACTTGCAGATTGAAAAGTGATGAAAATGAGCCAATTTTGGCCAACAAGTAAGGCTATAGCTTTGGTATTTTGCTCAAAAATGACCCAAATTGAAATTGATGGAGTTTACTTGCAGATTGAAAAGTGATGAAAATGAGCCAATTTTGGCCAAAAATTAAGGCTATAGCCTTGGTATTTTGCTCAAAAATGACCCAAATTGAAATTGATGGAGTTTACTTGCAGATTGAAAAGTGATGACAATGAGCCAATTTTGGCCAAAAAGTAAGGCTATAGCTTTGGTATTTTGCTCAAAAATGACCCAAATTGAAATTGATGGAGTTTACTTGCAGATTGAAAAGTGATGAAAATGAGCCAATTTTGGCCCAAAAGTAAGGCTATAGCCTTGGTATTTTGCTCAAACATGACCCAAATTGAAATTGATGGAGTTTACTTGCAGATTGAAAAGTGATGAAAATGAGCCAATTTTGGCCAAACAGTAAGGCTATAGCCTTGGTATTGTGCTCACAAATGACCCAAATTGAAATTGATGGAGTTTACTTGCAGATTGAAAAGTGATGAAAATGAGCCAATTTTGGCCAAAAAGTAAGGCTATAGCCTTGGTATTTTGCTCAAAAATGACCCAAATTGAAATTGATGGAGTTTACTTGCAGATTGAAAAGTGATGAAAATGAGCCAATTTTGGCCAAAAAGTAAGGCTATAGCCTTGGTATTATGCTCAAAAATGACCCAAATTGAACTTGATGGAGTTTACTTGCAGATTGAAAAGTGATGAAAATGAACCAATTTTGGCCAAAAAGTAAGGCTATAGCCTTGGTAGTTTGCTCAAAAATGACCCAAATTGAAATTGATGGAGTTTACTTGCAGATTGAAAAGTGATGAAAATGAGCCAATTTTGGCCAAAAAGTAAGGCTATAGCCTTGGTATTTTGCTCAAAAATGACCCAAATTGAAATTGATGGAGTTTACTTGCAGATTGAAAAGTGATGAAAATGAGCCAATTTTGGCCAAAAAGTAAGGCTATAGCCTTGGTATTTTGCTCAAACATGACCCAAATTGAAATTGATGGAGTTTACTTGCAGATTGAAAAGTGATGAAAATGAGCCAATTTTGGCCAAAAAGTAAGGCTATAGCCTTGGTATTTTGCTCAAAAATGACCCAAATTGAAATTGATGGAGTTTACTTGCAGATTGAAAAGTGATGAAAATGAGCCAATTTTGGCCAAAAAGTAAGGCTATAGCTTTGGTAGTTTGCTCAAAAATGACCCAAATTGAAATTGATGGAGTTTACTTGCAGATTGAAAAGTGATGAAAATGAGCCAATTTTGGCCAAAAAGTAAGGCTATAGCCTTGGTAGTTTGCTCAAAAATGACCCAAATTGAAATTGATGGAGTTTACTTGCAGATTGAAAAGTGATGAAAATGAGCCAATTTTGGCCAAAAAGTAAGGCTATAGCCTTGGTATTGTGCTCAGAAATGACCCAAATTGAAATTGATGGAGTTTACTTGCAGATTGAAAAGTGATGAAAATGAGCCAATTTTGGCCAAAAAGTAAGGCAATAGCCTTGGTATTTTGCTCAAAAATGACCCAAATTGAAATTGATGGAGTTTACTTGCAGATTGAAAAGTGATGAAAATGAGCCAAGGTTGACCACAAAGTAGGGCTATAGCCTTGGTAGTTTGCTCAAAAATGACCTAAATTGAAATTGATGGAGTTTACTTGCAGATTGAAAAGTGATGAAGATGAGCCAATTTTGGCCAAAAAGCAAGACTATAGCCTTGGTATTTTGCTCAAAAATGACCCAAATTGAAATTGATGGAGGTTACTTGCAGATTGAAAAGTGATGAAAATGAGCCAAATTTGGCCAAAAAGTAAGGCTATAGCCTTGGTATTTTGCTCAAAAATGACCCAAATTGAAATTGATGGAGTTTACTTGCAGATTGAAAAGTGATGACAATGAGCCAATTTTGGCCAAAAAGTAAGGCTATAGCCTTGGCATTTTGCTCAAAAATGACCTAAATTGGAATTGATGGAGGTTACTTGCAGATTGAAAAGTGATGAAAATGAGCCAATTTTGGCCAAAAAGTAAGGCTATAGCCTTGGTATTTTGCTCAAAAATGACCCAAATTGAAATTGATGGAGTTTACTTGCAGATTGAAAAGTGATGAAAATGAGCCAATTTTGGCCAAAAAGTAAGGCTATAGCCTTGGTATTTTGCTCAAAACTGACCCAAATTGAAATTGATGGAGTTTACTTGCAGATTGAAAAGTGATGAAAATGAGCCAATTTTGGCAAAAAAGTAAGGCTATAGCCTTGGTAGTTTGCTCAAAACTGACCCAAATTGAAATTGATGGAGTTTACTTGCAGATTAAAAAGTGATGAAAATGAGCCAATTTTGGCCAAAAAGTAAGGCTATAGCCTTGGTATTTTGCTCAAAAATGACCCAAATTGAAATTGATGGAGTTTACTTGCAGATTGAAAAGTGATGAAAATGAGCCAATTTTGGCCAAAAAGTAAGGCTATAGCCTTGGTATTGTGCTCACAAATGACCCAAATTGAAATTGATGGAGTTTACTTGCAGATTGAAAAGTGATGAAAATGAGCGAATTTTGGCCAAAAAGTAAGGCTATAGCCTTGGTATTGTGCTCAAAAATGACCCAAATTGAAATTGATGGAGGTTACTTGCAGATTGAAAAGTGATGAAAATGAGCCAATTTTGGCCAAAAAGTAAGGCTATAGCCTTGGTATTGTGCTCAAAAATGACCCAAATTGAAATTGATGGAGTTTACTTGCAGATTGAAAAGTGATGAAACTGAGCCAATTTTGGCTAAAAAGTAAGGCTATAGCCTTGGTAGTGTTCTCAAAAATGACCCAAATTGAAATTGATGGAGTTTACTTGCAGATTGAAAAGTGATGAAAATGAGTCAATTTTGGCCAAAAAGTAAGGCTATAGCCTTGGTATTTTGCTCAAAAATGACCCAAATTGAAATTGATGGAGTTTACTTGCAGATTGAAAAGTGATGAAAATGAGCCAATTTTGGCCAACAAGTAAGGCTATAGCTTTGGTATTTTGCTCAAAAATGACCCAAATTGAAATTGATGGAGTTTACTTGCAGATTGAAAAGTGATGAAAATGAGCCAATTTTGGCCAAAAATTAAGGCTATAGCCTTGGTATTTTGCTCAAAAATGACCCAAATTGAAATTGATGGAGTTTACTTGCAGATTGAAAAGTGATGACAATGAGCCAATTTTGGCCAAAAAGTAAGGCTATAGCTTTGGTATTTTGCTCAAAAATGACCCAAATTGAAATTGATGGAGTTTACTTGCAGATTGAAAAGTGATGAAAATGAGCCAATTTTGGCCCAAAAGTAAGGCTATAGCCTTGGTATTTTGCTCAAACATGACCCAAATTGAAATTGATGGAGTTTACTTGCAGATTGAAAAGTGATGAAAATGAGCCAATTTTGGCCAAACAGTAAGGCTATAGCCTTGGTATTGTGCTCACAAATGACCCAAATTGAAATTGATGGAGTTTACTTGCAGATTGAAAAGTGATGAAAATGAGCCAATTTTGGCCAAAAAGTAAGGCTATAGCCTTGGTATTTTGCTCAAAAATGACCCAAATTGAAATTGATGGAGTTTACTTGCAGATTGAAAAGTGATGAAAATGAGCCAATTTTGGCCAAAAAGTAAGGCTATAGCCTTGGTATTATGCTCAAAAATGACCCAAATTGAACTTGATGGAGTTTACTTGCAGATTGAAAAGTGATGAAAATGAACCAATTTTGGCCAAAAAGTAAGGCTATAGCCTTGGTAGTTTGCTCAAAAATGACCCAAATTGAAATTGATGGAGTTTACTTGCAGATTGAAAAGTGATGAAAATGAGCCAATTTTGGCCAAAAAGTAAGGCTATAGCCTTGGTATTTTGCTCAAAAATGACCCAAATTGAAATTGATGGAGTTTACTTGCAGATTGAAAAGTGATGAAAATGAGCCAATTTTGGCCAAAAAGTAAGGCTATAGCCTTGGTATTTTGCTCAAAAATGACCCAAATTGAAATTGATGGAGTTTACTTGCAGATTGAAAAGTGATGAAAATGTGCCAATTTTGACCAAAAAGTAAGGCTATAGCCTTGGTAGTTTGCTCAAAAATGACCCAAATTGAAATTGATGGAGTTTACTTGTAGATTGAAAAGTGATGAAAATGAGCCAAATTTGGCCAAAAAGTAAGGCTATAGCCTTGGTATTTTGCTCAAAAATGACCCAAATTGAAATTGATGGAGTTTACTTGCAGATTGAAAAGTGATGAAAATGAGCCAAATTTGGCCAAAACGTAAGGCTATAGCCTTGGTATTTTGCTCAAAAATGACCCAAATTGAAATTGATGGAGTTTACTTGTAGATTGAAAAGTGATGAAAATGAGCCAATTTTCGCCAAAAAGTAAGGCTATAGCCTTGGTATTTTGCTCACAAATGACCCAAATTGAAATTGATGGAGTTTACTTGCAGATTGAAAAGTGATGAAAATGAGCCAAATTTGGCCAAAACGTAAGGCTATAGCCTTGGTATTTTGCTCAAAAATGACCCAAATTGAAATTGATGGAGTTTACTTGCAGATTGAAAAGTGATGAAAATGAGCCAATTTTGGCCAAAAAGTAAGGCTATAGCCTTGGTATTTTGCTCAAAACTGACCCAAATTGAAATTGATGGAGTTTACTTGCAGATTGAAAAGTGATGAAAATGAGCGAATTTTGGCAAAAAAGTAAGGCTATAGCCTTGGTATTGTGCTCAAAAATGACCCAAATTGAAATTGATGGAGGTTACTTGCAGATTGAAAAGTGATGAAAATGAGCGAATTTTGGCCAAAAAGTAAGGCTATAGCCTTGGTATTGTGCTCAAAAATGACCCAAATTGAAATTGATGGACTTTACTTGCAGATTGAAAAGTGATGAAAATGAGCCAATTTTGGCTAAAAAGTAAGGCTATAGCCTTGGTAGTGTTCTCAAAAATGACCCAAATTGAAATTGATGGAGTTTACTTGCAGATTGAAAAGTGATGAAAATGAGTCAATTTTGGCCAAAAAGTAAGGCTATAGCCTTGGTATTTTGCTCAAAAATGACCCAAATTGAAATTGATGGAGTTTACTTGCAGATTGAAAAGTGATGACAATGAGCCAATTTTGGCCAAAAAGTAAGGCTATAGCTTTGGTATTTTGCTCAAAAATGACCCAAATTGAAATTGATGGAGTTTACTTGCAGATTGAAAAGTGATGAAAATGAGCCAATTTTGGCCCAAAAGTAAGGCTATAGCCTTGGTATTTTGCTCAAACATGACCCAAATTGAAATTGATGGAGTTTACTTGCAGATTGAAAAGTGATGAAAATGAGCCAATTTTGGCCAAAAAGTAAGGCTATAGCCTTGGTATTGTGCTCACAAATGACCCAAATTGAAATTGATGGAGTTTACTTGCAGATTGAAAAGTGATGAAAATGAGCGAATTTTGGCCAAAAAGTAAGGCTATAGCCTTGGTATTGTGCTCAAAAATGACCCAAATTGAAATTGATGGAGGTTACTTGCAGATTGAAAAGTGATGAAAATGAGCCAATTTTGGCCAAAAAGTAAGGCTATAGCCTTGGTATTGTGCTCAAGAATGACCCAAATTGAAATTGATGGAGTTTACTTGCAGATTGAAAAGTGATGAAAATGAGCCAATTTTGGCTAAAAAGTAAGGCTATAGCCTTGGTAGTGTTCTCAAAAATGACCCAAATTGAAATTGATGGAGTTTACTTGCAGATTGAAAAGTGATGAAAATGAGCCAATTTTGGCCAAAAAGTAAGGCTATAGCCTTGGTATTTTGCTCAAAAATGACCCAAATTGAAATTGATGGAGTTTACTTGCAGATTGAAAAGTGATGAAAATGAGCCAATTTTGGGCAAAAAGTAAGGCTATAGCCTTGGTATTTTGCTCAAACATGACCCAAATTGAAATTGATGGAGTTTACTTGCAGATTGAAAAGTGATGAAAATGAGCCAATTTTGGCCAAAAAGTAAGGCTATAGCCTTGGTATTTTGCTCAAAAATGACCCAAATTGAAATTGATGGAGTTTACTTGCAGATTGAAAAGTGATGAAAATGAGCCAATTTTGGCCAAAAAGTAAGGCTATAGCTTTGGTAGTTTGCTCAAAAATGACCCAAATTGAAATTGATGGAGTTTACTTGCAGATTGAAAAGTGATGAAAATGAGCCAATTTTGGCCAAAAAGTAAGGCTATAGCCTTGGTAGTTTGCTCAAAAATGACCCAAATTGAAATTGATGGAGTTTACTTGCAGATTGAAAAGTGATGAAAATGAGCCAATTTTGGCCAAAAAGTAAGGCTATAGCCTTGGTATTGTGCTCAGAAATGACCCAAATTGAAATTGATGGAGTTTACTTGCAGATTGAAAAGTGATGAAAATGAGCCAATTTTGGCCAAAAAGTAAGGCAATAGCCTTGGTATTTTGCTCAAAAATGACCCAAATTGAAATTGATGGAGTTTACTTGCAGATTGAAAAGTGATGAAAATGAGCCAAGGTTGACCACAAAGTAGGGCTATAGCCTTGGTAGTTTGCTCAAAAATGACCTAAATTGAAATTGATGGAGTTTACTTGCAGATTGAAAAGTGATGAAGATGAGCCAATTTTGGCCAAAAAGCAAGACTATAGCCTTGGTATTTTGCTCAAAAATGACCCAAATTGAAATTGATGGAGGTTACTTGCAGATTGAAAAGTGATGAAAATGAGCCAAATTTGGCCAAAAAGTAAGGCTATAGCCTTGGTATTTTGCTCAAAAATGACCCAAATTGAAATTGATGGAGTTTACTTGCAGATTGAAAAGTGATGACAATGAGCCAATTTTGGCCAAAAAGTAAGGCTATAGCCTTGGCATTTTGCTCAAAAATGACCTAAATTGGAATTGATGGAGGTTACTTGCAGATTGAAAAGTGATGAAAATGAGCCAATTTTGGCCAAAAAGTAAGGCTATAGCCTTGGTATTTTGCTCAAAAATGACCCAAATTGAAATTGATGGAGTTTACTTGCAGATTGAAAAGTGATGAAAATGAGCTAATTTTGGCCAAAAAGTAAGGCTATAGCCTTGGTATTTTGCTCAAAAATGACCCAAATTGAAATTGATGGAGTTTACTTGCAGATTGAAAAGTGATGAAAATGAGCCAATTTTGGCCAAAAAGTAAGGCTATAGCCTTGGTATTTTGCTCAAAAATGACCTAAATTGGAATTGATGGAGGTTACTTGCAGATTGAAAAGTGATGAAAATGAGCCAATTTTCGCCAAAAAGTAAGGCTATAGCCTTGGTATTTTGCTCAAAAATGACCCAAATTGAAATTGATGGAGTTTACTTGCAAATTGAAAAGTGATGAAAATGAGCCAATTTTGGCCAAAAAGTAAGGCTATAGCCTTGGTACTTTTCTCAAAAATGACCTAAATTGAAATTGATGGAGTTTACTTGCAGATTGAAAAGTGATGAAAATGAACGAATTTTGGCCAAAAAGTAAGGCTATAGCCTTGGTATTTTGCTCAAAAATGACCCAAATTGAAATTGATGGAGTTTACTTGCAGATTGAAAAGTGATGAAAATGAGCCAATTTTGGCCAAAAAGTAAGGCAATAGCCTTGGTATTTTGCTCAAAAATGACCCAAATTGAAATTGATGGAGTTTACTTGCAGATTGAAAAGTGATGAAAATGTGCCAATTTTGGCCAAAAAGTAAGGCTATAGCCTTGGTATTTTGCTTAAAAATGACCCAAATTGAAATTGATGGAGTTTACTTGCAGATTGAAAAGTGATGAAAATGAGCCAATTTTGGCCAAAAAGTAAGGCTATAGCCTTGGTATTTAGCTCAAAAATGACCCAAATTGAAATTGATGGAGTTTACTTGCAGATTGAAAAGTGATGAAAATGAGCCAATTTTGGCCAAGAAGTAAGGCTATAGCCTTGGTATTTTGCTCAAAAATGACCCAAATTGAAATTGATGGAGTTTACTTGCAGATTGAAAAGTGATGAAAATGAGCCAATTTTGGCCAAAAAGCAAGACTATAGCCTTGGTATTTTGCTCAAAAATGACCTAAATTGGAATTGATGGAGTTTACCTGCAGATTGAACAGTGATGAAAATGAGCCAATGTTGGATAAAAAGTAAGGCTATAGCCTTGGTATTTTGCTCAAAAATGACCCAAATTGAAATTGATGGAGTTTACTTGCAGATTGAAAAGTGATGAAACTGAGTCAATTTTGGCCAAAAAGTAAGGCTATAGCCTTGGTATTTTGCTCAACAATGACCCAAATTGAAATTGATGGAGTTTACTTGCAGATTGAAAAGTGATGAAAATGAGCCAATTTTCGCCAAAATGTAAGGCTAGAGCCTTGGTATTTTGCTCAAAAATGACCTAAATTGGAATTGATGGAGGTTACTTGCAGATTGAAAAGTGATGAAAATGAGCCAATTTTGGCCAAAAAGTAAGGCTATAGCCTTGGTATTTTGCTCAAAAATGACCCAAATTGAAATTGATGGAGTTTACTTGCAAATTGAAAAGTGATGAAAATGAGCCAATTTTGGCCAAAAAGTAAGGCTATAGCCTTGGTACTTTTCTCAAAAATGACCTAAATTGAAATTGATGGAGTTTACTTGCAGATTGAAAAGTGATGAAAATGAACGAATTTTGGCCAAAAAGTAAGGCTATAGCCTTGGTATTTTGCTCAAAAATGACCCAAATTGAAATTGATGGAGTTTACTTGCAGATTGAAAAGTGATGAAAATGAGCCAATTTTGGCCAAAAAGTAAGGCTATAGCCTTGGTAATTTGCTCAAAAATGACCCAAATTGAAATTGATGGAGTTTACTTGCAGATTGAAAAGTGATGAAAATGTGCCAATGTTGGCAAAAAAGTAAGGCTATAGCCTTGGTATTTTGCTCAAAAATGACCTAAATTGGAATTGATGGAGTTTACCTGCAGATTGAACAGTGATGAAAATGAGCCAATGTTGGCCAAAACGTAAGGCTATAGCCT